>OY748286.1:27684313-27709553 GCA_963556515.1 Nudaria mundana
TGCCTCATTGTGCTGATCACACAATTTTTTGTCTCGGGCGCGACTCAAAGTCACGACCTGACTTCAGTTGTTAGCTTTAGGCAGTGTCACATAAATTACTCCACTAATTCTTATGAATTTTTTGTGCATTTCAATGGTTCTGAGAAATCTGAGGATCGGTCGTAGGTAAGCTATTTTTTAAACCCCAAAGTGATAAGGTGGCACACCATATGGCAAAACAACGTTAGCGGGGTCAGCAATAATAATAAAACCATTAATCGTTTTTATTTATCATAAGACCGAAAAGTACTATTTTTTGTAATTTTTACAAATTAATACTTACATTATCACAGCACAGATAAGTAATTGGTTAATTATATTTATCACTTATCTTAAGTAACATTACTGAATCTAGTATTCGATAATCAATAGGTTACAAATTTGTGTACCGTTAGATTAGATTATGAGTCTTAATAATAACTAGTTATCCCAGCGAACTTTGTATCGCCTCAATCAAAAAAAAGAAAAAAAAAAAAAGAATATTTTAATATTTCATGCAAATGTATGTATTATTAATTATAATTGAAAAACGCGACGGACGGACAGACAGACAGACAGACAGACAGACAAATTGTCGTATTAAATATATAGAAGTGGCGAAAATAGCTGCAAATTGTTGGTTATATCGATAGTCAAGCTCCAATAGATTTATGAGTACTTTGACTGATGATCTTCAGTCAGGCATTGATAGTACCTAACACAGGCAGGTCAAGGCAAACGAACTTCAACTATTAAACTGTACCTGCCGATCAACAGACGAGGTTGCAGTAAGCAGAAAAGTGCCTAATTACCGGCAATAGGTTCACTACGAAGAAACAGTATAGTTACCGGCAAAAAGTGGCTTAAATCACCTCTGGGAAACAACCGTGATTATACGTATGTCATCATATCAGCCCATTTGACGCCTACTGCTGGGCATAGGTCTCCCTCAAAGAGGCGAAACTTCAGCCTACATATACCACGCTGGCCGGACGGGTTGGTATATGGGTTTGTGTCGAGTTTTCCTTCTCTAAACATACACACATTTCCAAATACATATTCAATATACATGGAAAATATAATATTTGATTCGCTTCGGGAATCGAACCCGAGACCTCAGGAACGGCAGTTGCATACACTTATAAGTAGTTATAAGTATGTATCATGTCAAAATTTGAACCTAAACCGTAGATCACGGTCACTATTAACCTGAATGTCTGAACACTTACCATATAGAAGATGAACATTTGTCCGAGAGCTCCAACCAAAGCAAAAACCACAAGATACACAATGATTTCCGGGTACAAAGATACAAAGCTGACGAATTTAGGTATTTCACCACTAAATAACACACCAACAGACAAAATTAATGCCGACCTGTAACCAAAGGAACATCTTTATTTTTATTTATTTACTAGTGGACGCCCGCGACTTCTTCTGCGCAAGTTTAGTTCTTCTAGAAGCCTATTATGCTAGGACTTCTGAGAATATACCTATGTAGCATCGGTCTTAGTGGTTGGAATTTAGTTTTGGATTATAGAATAGTTATAATCTACTTGTATAGTGGTCGGTAACGGCAAAAGGTTTGTCTCCACAACATGGGGCCAACAAGACTACTGGCAAAATGTGGGTTTACAATACACCTCTGCCTACCCCGACGGAAATATATGGGGGTCATTGTAAGTAAGTAACTTCCTTTTGTTTGGTTATAATTCGAAATTCATCAAAATTAGTTATGCTGAAGGCAGTGCAAGAGGGAGTTGTCATCGTTGTAACTTTTAAAACATTTGACCCCATGACATGCTTAGTGTAAAATACAAAGTTTATCTACTTTGATTAATATTCTTAGATTTCGCCATATGAAACTGAAACATATTATGGCCCGGCGGCGAGGCCAAATGTTAATTTGTTAGTAGTTAATTTTAATATTTCCAAGACTTTTTTTAATTTATTAAATTAGATTATGTCGCTAATAGCATTAAATTAATGTATGAACATTATTTTAATGCAGTAAGATGGCCATCGTCATTCAGGGGGGTAATGCCGCAAGCGTTTATATTTTTATGAATACAACAATTAAGCGCATTAAAATATCATTTGCGATGCGTTTTAAAATAAAGTATATGTATATATGTTTAAAAAAAGAGCAACGTACCACCCATTGGTGTTTAACATCATGGCATAAGCAGACGGAGAGGACTCACTCTTGATACGTTCCTGAAAAGTAACACAGTTCAATTGAGTTTGATAACTATAGTATAATCTCATAGTAACTTTTAGCAAACTTCAATATGTATATATAGTCAATAGCATTAATATGGAAACATTCTTAAAATTATAACTAATCAAATTGTAACAAGAATGGGTTAAGGCTGGCTCATAATTATGTAAACGTAAAATTATGTTTAAACTAACTAGTTACACACTTTCATACTAAGTCTTTACTCTATCTTGAGTGGTAGGTACATCACAATATGTGAATCTTACAATACCCAATAATTTTAGTCTTTTAACATTAGAAAATTGGTTAATACTCATCTGAGCCCAGCACTCAGCACTAGGTATATGTAAACACAAAAATCTGATGTTATTATGAACAGAAATACATAAATTTTCAAGAATTATCCACTCCGATGAATTATTGAAAACAGAGTGTAACCAGATTTTAGACTACTACTAGTTTTTTAAATTTTATTCTTTGGTTTTTCGGTTTTCGATAGATGTTCTTTGGTACCTGGCATGTTAATTGTGTAGTCCACGTGAACATTGTTCCGTATTTAATAAATATGTGAAGACAAAAGCAATACCTGTACTGCACCAGTAAGACCATCCATGAGAAGAGACAGACAAAGTAAAAGTTCCCCAATGCCTACTCCCTGAGATTCCTCAACTTTCTTGTTTCCTTGGTCTTTGTACATGAACATTACAACTCCCACAACTATTAGAAGCACAAACAGATACTTCTTAAGAGGGTACGACTTGTGTCCAATGAGTACACCGAGTAACATTACCGGAATAGGTTTGGCTGCTTTGCCGACCACCTGGAAGGATCACATAGATTATGTATACAAGGAACAAAAATCGATAATAGTATGTGTAAAATTAACAATATTAACACTAAATAATAGCATACAGAGCTTGCTGATATACCCAATCGAATTCTTTCTCGTTCCCAATAATTCCCAAATAAACCTATGATGATAAAATTACTGGCAGTATTTCTAAAAAATAAAAATAAAATAAAATTCTAAACAATACATGATAAATAAATACTCTTGTACAGTATTTCACTGATTTAACATCCAGGATTTAACCTGACCAGGTTCGGTTTATAGCATTATAGGTTTTATATTTTTGATAATGCAAAAAGTGAAACCAATCAGGTAAAATTTTGCATATTAATTCAGTGGAATAGTGAACAAGAGTGTATGTTTATCATGTAGAGATCTGATACTAACGCCATGGATTACCAGTGTGGGGCAATCTGAGGTCATTAAACAAGTTGTAAAGAGACTACTACAAGTATATTAAACTTAAAAGATAGATACATGCTACCGTGGACTTTATTTTAAAACTTAAAGAGGAATAATTCTTTGGTACATAATTTAACATAACATTAACCGTTTGGCCAGCGCACGCAACGGAAGTTCTTAAAAGAAATATTTTCCCCCGTTTTTGAAACATATTTCACTGCTGCTTTGCTCATATTCATCATAGCGTGATGTTATATAGCACTATAAATGCACTTCTCAACAAAAAAAAAGAATTTTTAAATGGAACCAGTACTTCCTGAGATTAGCGTGTTCAAACAAACAAACAAACTCTTCTGCTTAATAATATTAGTATATATAAAGTTATTATGTAGAGATTCAACCAATACACAAATAATTATAGCTTTAGTTACCTGTGTAGGATAGTTGATGAATTGTAATGCCATGAATGAACACACCATCGCAAGTAAATAAGTTGTGGCAGAGGTGAAGTAATATATTCTTCTAGTTGTGTCGACTTCTTTTTTCATTGATAGCTGAAATCATTACAATTTGAATCACAAAAACGAAAGTCTTAGGTGGGATTTGAAACAGTATCAGTTTCTTTTAGGAGGAATGTTTTAAACTACTGAGTTACTATACCACTGTGAAAGACCTCGAAACTGATCCATTTAGGCAAAAAAGCTTAACAGTAATTACTTTTATTTCCTCCGATTGCAGAAATTCTATTTAGTAGTATAACATCTTACGTGGAAAACTGTGGGTTTGTAATGAACCTCTGCCTACCCCGTCGGGGTTATAGGCGTGATCTTTGCCTGGCTGTCTGGCTTTAGTTGTTTACATATAAACTTCTTTATTTTATTTAATGCAAGCATAAGAAGCTTAAAAAAATAAATAAAATGACCATACTTTATGCATGTTTACACCATGCTTGTGTAAATTCCCATAAAACAATAAAAATTTGGCAATTCATCACTAGTTCAATGATTTTGAAGAACCATTATGTTTAGCATTTAGTTAGAAATTTTAATAGTCATCATAATAACTTCCAGAAGCAAATTAGGCAGGTAAGACATGTAAGATATGAGAAACATGTTAAAATATAAGGAAAATTACTAACTTAAATAGCTAACTCACCATCAAAACTTGAACAAATATGTAGTTGACAATACATTGCATCAGTACCAAAGACAGTGTACAGGTGAATTTATCATTGTCACCATATTTTCCTCTGGTTATTTTTTCTTGGAGAATACCGAACACGAAATAACATAAAAATATTGCAAGTGCATATGTTATAAATCTGACTTCAGTCGACGTTTTCGGCATTTTGATGTCGTGTTACTGCCACGAGAACTGTAAGAATTATCAAATTCAAAAATAAACGCTTATTATATTATTAAAAAAATATAAAGAAGAATACATACATACAACTTCGAAAATACCTCGATATCGATACTATGAGGACAAGAACCACTTTCAAATCAATTAAACTTGATTGATGGATACCCACAGTCGTCCAGTTATTGCGGATTTTATAAGACGTGTTACTTACATTCACGTGTGGACAAAATAAGTTTTACTGGATGAATATTTTTTAAACTATTGGAACGCTACCATTAGCAGTTTGCTTCATGGATTGGCTATTTAGTATTTTCTATGTTTATTAGATTTATAAACATGTAGCTATGTCTCTTTTATATAACCACTGTTAAAAACAGTAAAATTCATAAATACCATTCGTCCACGTAGGCATCAAAATCATACTTGACGCGCGCGATGCCGCCGTCAGCACTGCCAAACCCAAACCGCCACCGCCACTCATGTCATGCGTTCCGATTCACCCCTTATGTAATGGATCTCGGGGACTATCATTATCATTCAAAACTTGACAATAACGTAAGAAAGCTGACGGCACTTACTGAGATTTTTTTTATGTACATGCTAGTAACATGCTACATGCAACATCAACTCAGGCCGGTCTTAGGATGGGTGACCATTTCTGACATTGAGACCCCTCCGTGCCTCGGAGAGCACGTTAAGCCGTCGGTCCCGGTTGTCATACTAACGTCTATAGCAGTCGTTAGGGGTAGTTGGAGCCCTAAATCAAAAATCCGACCGGTCTAACTACAGAACTTCGATGTCGCCCATGGGTTGTGGAGGTCAGATGGCAGTCGCTTCACGGAAAATATCGAAGTTCAGCCGAATCGCAGTTAGACTGGAAAGCCGACCCCAACTGAGTTGGGAAAAGGCTCGGTGAATGATGATGACATGTTAGTAATCGTTGCTTTATGCCAAATTTCAGGATTCCAGAAGTGCGAGCACGGCGTGTCTACATATTGTCAGTCCACCTGTTTGCACCAATGATAGTGCAGAAAAATCGCTACTTAACACGTTTTTTGTAATTTTCTGCAATATCATTGGTGCAAACAGCTGGACCGACAATATGCTGACAAGCCGTGCTCACACTGCAGGTCGACTGAAACACGAATGTAGAGAGTAATAGGTTCATGGACTGGAAGTAATATTAGGTTTGATTCCCTTGCGTTTGCGTAGTGTGTTATAAAATATGCGGATTAAATTGCTGATTTTTTGATTTCGTTGACATAACAGTTTGTGAGAGGTATTATAGACTTGAGTATGTATTTGATACTAGGTATGCAATGCATGCTACTAATTGCAAATGTTGAGCAGAGAAAATTTTGTTAATTTTTTTTAACGCTCTATTTTCATGATTTCAGAGATATGCACTCCCGGGTATGATGTCGACCAGCATGCCAAATTTGGTCAAAATCGGTCGAGCCGTTTCGGAGGAGTTGGCACACAAACGATTTACACTTGTCGTCTAAGATACGCTACGCTTCGCTCCGTTCAACTAGGTATGCAATGCATGCTACTAATTGCAAATGTTGAGCGGAGCAAATTTACTTAATTTTTTTTATGCTCTATTTTCATGATTTCAGAGATATGCACTCCCGGGTATGATGTCGACCAGCATACCAAATTTGGTCAAAATCGGTCGAGCCGTTTCGGAGGAGTTGGCACACAAACGATTTACACTTGTCGTCTAAGATACGCTACGCTTCGCTCCGCTCAATAAATTTCAATTGAATACCTCTACGCGTTCATGAGCAAAAGGAGTAGAAAGTTTAATATTATTACAAATACTTAACAATCTTTAAAATTAAAGACACTTTTCCATGAAACGATTATGTACCTAATTGTAAATTACACTGGTTGTAAGTTATAATGGCTGTGGTGTTTGCCATATCAAATTTTTATTTATTGATTTAAGTAGGTACCTACTTAAGTCAACAAATAAAAATTTGTAAAAAAAGGTGAAATTGGCGATGAAGTGTGAATCCTGGCAATTATTTGGTCCCATTCCGGTAATTTGAAGTCGGTTGTTGTGTAAATTTTTGACGTGTTTTTATTCAATGTCGCTACCCAAAGAGAATACAATACTACTGTCGCTACCTATCTACTACAAGAAATGGAGAAAGAAAAGGTTAATTAATAATTATATTTTGCAAGATATATTTTCCGCCTTGAGGCAAACACCACAGCCATTATAACTTACAACCAGTGTAATTTACAATTAGGTACATAATCGTTTCATGGAAAAGTGTCTTTAATTTTAAAGATTGTTAAGTATTTGTAATAATATTAAACTTTCTACTCCTTTTGCTCATGAACGCGTAGAGGTATTAAATTGAAATTTATTGAGCGGAGCGAAGCGTAGCGTATCTTAGACGACAAGTGTAAATCGTTTGTGTGCCAACTCCTCCGAAACGGCTTGACCGATTTTGACCAAATTTGGTATGCTGGTCGACATCATACCCGGGAGTGCATATATCTGAAATCATGAAAATAGAGCATAAAAAAAATTAATTAAATTTGCTCCGCTCAACATTTGCAATTAGTAGCATGCATTGCATACCTAGTTGAGCGGAGCGAAGCGTAGCGTATCTTAGACGACAAGTGTAAATCGTTTGTGTGCCAACTCCTCCGAAACGGCTCGACCGATTTTGACCAAATTTGGCATGCTGGTCGACATCATACCCGGGAGTGCATATCTCTGAAATCATGAAAATAGAGCTTTAAAAAAAATTAACAAAATTTTCTCTGCTCAACATTTGCAATTAGTAGCATGCATTGCATACCTAGTATCAAATACATACTCAAGTCTATAATACCTCTCACAAACTTTTATGTCAACGAAACCAAAAAATCAGCAATTTAATCCGCATATTTTATAACACACTACGCAAACGCAAGGGAATCAAACCTAATATTACTTCCAGTCCATGAACCTATTACTCTCTACATTCGTGTTTCAGTCGGCCTGCAGTGTGAGCACGGCTTGTCAGCATATTGTCGGTCCAGCTGTTTGCACCAATGATATTGCAGAAAATTACAAAAAACGTGTTAAGTAGCGATTTTTCTGCACTATCATTGGTGCAAACAGGTGGACTGACAATATGTAGACACGCCGTGCTCGCACTTCTGGAATCCTGAAATTTGGCATAAAGCAACGGTTACTAGCATGTCATCATCATTCACCGAGCCTTTTCCCAACTCAGTTGGGCTCGGCTTTCCAGTCTAACTGCGATTCGGCTGAACTTCGATATTTTCCGTGAAGCGACTGCCATCTGACCTCCACAACCCATGGGCGACATCGAAGTTCTGTAGTTAGACCGGTCGGATTTTTGATTTAGGGCTCCAACTACCCCTAACGACTGCCATAGACGTTAGTATGACAACCGGGACCGACGGCTTAACGTGCTCTCCGAGGCACGGAGGGGTCTCAATGTCAGAAATGGTCACCCATCCTAAGACCGGCCTGAGTCGATGTTGCATGTAGCATGTTACTAGCATGTACATAAAAAAAATCTCAGTAAGTGCCGTCAGCTTTCTTACGTTATTGTCAAGTTTTGAATGATAATGATAGTCCCCGAGATCCATTACATAAGGGGTGAATCGGAACGCATGACATGAGTGGCGGTGACGGTTTGGGTTTGGCAGTGCTGACGGCGGCATCGCGCGCGTCAAGTATGATTTTGATGCCTACGTGGACGAATGGTATTTATGAATTTTACTGTTTTTAACAGTGGTTATATAAAAGAGACATAGCTACATATGTTTATAAATCTAATAAACATAGAAAATACTAAATAGCCAATCCATGAAGCAAACTGCTAATGGTAGCGTTCCAATAGTTTAAAAAATATTCATCCAGTAAAACTTATTTTGTCCACACGTGAATGTAAGTAACACGTCTTATAAAATCCGCAATAACTGGACGACTGTGGGTATCCATCAATCAAGTTTAATTGATTTGAAAGTGGTTCTTGTCCTCATAGTATCGATATCGAGGTATTTTCGAAGTTGTATGTATGTATTCTTCTTTATATTTTTTTAATAATATAATAAGCGTTTATTTTTGAATTTGATAATTCTTACAGTTCTCGTGGCAGTAACACGACATCAAAATGCCGAAAATGTCGACTGAAGTCAGATTTATAACATATGCACTTGCAATATTTTTATGTTATTTCGTGTTCGGTATCCTCCAAGAAAAAATAACCAGAGGAAAATATGGTGACAATGATAAATTCACCTGTACACTGTCTTTGGTACTGATGCAATGTATTGTCAACTACATATTTGTTCAAGTTTTGATGGTGAGTTAGCTATTTAAGTTAGTAATTTTTGTTAGTTTTTTTTTTTTTTTTTTTTTTTTTATATTTGGTTCGCCAAATTGACGCCGCCCGCCTGGTGGTAAGTCGTGACGACGTCTAGCGATTGTGGGCTACTCTCACAGCACACATTACTATTGAGAGTGGCCCTAGACTTGACGACCTACTGATGTGCCTCTTCACGCTCCGCTTAAAGAACCCAGGATTATATGTGGGAGGAAACACGTGCACAGGCAGGGCGTTCCAGGCCACTATCGTTCGGCAGAGAAACGAACGTTTAAAACGTTCGGTTCTCGCGAACATGCTATCCACTGTGTGGGGGTGGCATCTCTGCCCGGCACGAGTCGTTCGGGATCGGAAGGAAGAGGGTGGGATCAGATTGAAGAGCTCTTCAGAACACTCGCCGTGGTAAATACGGTAGAATGCGGCCAAGGAAGCTATTGTTCGGCGCTGAGCTAGCGGCTCAAGGCTTCCCGTTAGCTCCGGACAACCTATAATACGGATAGCCCGTCGCTGCATAGCGTCGAGAGCGTCCAGCAGATACTTCGCGGAGCCGTCCCAGAGGTGAGAGCAGTATTCGACGCAGGGTCTAATCTGCGTCTTGTACAGCAGACACCTCTGGTCCGGTGTAAAGAATCTCTTTACCTTATTCAGTATTCCTAGTTTCCGCGAAGCTAGCCCTATACATCTTTCGATGTAGTTTTTATTATTGAGCTCTCGACGAACGTCTATGCCAAGGATATCAAGGTTGTCCTTCATTGGTAATAATGCATTCTGAAGAGAGGGTAGGGGAAGGAAAGGGGATTTCTTCGCAGTAAATGCACACGCCTGTGTTTTGCGGGCATTGAACTCGACCAGGTTCTCGGTACCCCATTGAGAGATACTGTCGAGGTTACGGTCGAGATCAGCCACGAGTCGTCGTCTCTCCTCCTCAATCTCAGATCGCCCCGCCGTCGGACGAACCGAGTAACTCCCGTGCAGTGTGCTGTCATCTGCATAGCAATGAATGTTCCCGAGGGATAGCATATCATTGATATGCAGAAGAAAGAGAGTTGGTGATAGTACGGACCCCTGCGGTACCCCGGCATTCACTTGCAAGAAGCAAGAAGCCTGGCCATCGCAGAGGACCCGCACTCGGCGCTCGTTTAAAAAGCTGGCAATCCAGCTGCACAGTTGAGGAGGTAGACCATATGCCGGAAGCTTGGAAAGGAGCGAAGCATGCCAGACCCTATCGAAGGCTTTGGCGATGTCCAGGCTAATAGCCAAGGACTCGCCGTGCCTTTCCATAGCCCCACCCCAGACATGCGTTACAAATGCCAGAAGATCACCCGTTGATCGTTTTGGCCTGAAGCCGTATTGTCGATCATTGATTAGCGAGTGATCCTCTAGGAATTGCATGAGCTGCTTATTTATAAGGAGCTCAAGCACCTTGCAAATGACTGAGGTGACAGCTATGGGTCGATAGTTGCCTGGATCGGAACCGATCCCCTTTCTTGGGGATCGGTTGTACGTTCGCCTCCTTCCAGACCTCCGGCACGAGCCCTGAAGAGTATGACAGGCGGTACAGACGCGTTAATACTGGAGACAACTCAGCTGCACATTTTCGTAGCACCACCGCCGGAATGCCGTCAGGGCCACTGGCTTTCCGCGTGTCGAGTGACCGCAGCACTGCCCGTACATCACATTGCCTGATAAAAATATCAGGCATTGTGTGGCCACAGTTAGCGATGGCGGGGGGCTGCAGGCCACGGTCGTCGACCCGGGAATTAGCCGCAAAGAGGTCTGCGAGCATATCCGCTTTCTCTTGGGCTTTGTGAGCCAGTGTTCCATCTGGGTAACGCAGCGGTGGCAGCGAGGGCTGACAAAAGTTAGATTGCACGGCTTGGGCCAGTTGCCAGGATCCACGACTGCCCGTGGGATGGGAAGTGAGCTCCTGACCAAGCCTCGCGACGCGCTGGGCATCCGCTCTCTTAAAGGCCCTCTTACTCGACTTTGTGGCCCGGTTGTACGCTGCTTTGAGGTGGCCCACGTTTGGGTCGCGCACAGCCCGGGCCCTGATCCAGGCGCGATATGCCGACTGTTTTTGTCGAACAGCTTTGGCACAATCTCGCCCGAACCAGGGACGGGCTCTGCGGATACTGGCGACATCAGTGAAAGGGATGTAATAATCCATCCCTAAACTGATCTCGCCAGCAATAGCAGAAGCACTATCCAAAGGAGCCTTTCCTACAAAGCAGCGCTGGCTCCAGGGGACGGACGCATAATAATCGCGTAGACCGTCCCAATCCGCTGACGAGTAGTGCCATAGTCGTCGTGACGTTTGTACAGGACGTGCAGGAGGTGACACCTTCATGCCAGCGTGAACAACACAGTGGTCGGAACTACCCAGTGGGGCTCCTACCGAAACACTGTACTGGGCTGGGCGACTCGTCAGCAGTAGATCCAGCAGAGCGGGCGCGTGATCTGACCTGTCTGGTATCCGGGTGATCCCGCATACCATCTGGGTCAGACCGTGGGAGAGAGCGAACGCATGGGCGGCTCTACCCGCATGATTAGTCTTGAGGGACCCCAGCCATTCAATGTGATGGCCATTGAAGTCCCCCAGAAATACTAGGTCAGCTTTCGGGAACCGCACCTGCGCTTCATCAGCCGTCTCGCTGAGGTACTGGAAGAGCTTTGTTGTCTCAGAATCCCCTGTGTGGGATCGGTAGACGCACACGTAGATCTGGCTCATAGAGCCATGGTCTACGTGCAGCCAAAGGACGGAATTGGAGGGGTTCTCTAGGCAGCGCAACCGGCGGCAGCAAACATCCGCCCTAACGAACACGCACACCCCGGCTTTGTCTCGAAATTGTTCCTCGATGACATAGCCGGGGTAACACAGGTAAGACGTGTCGTCAGGGCGGCGTATTTGTGTCTCCGTGAGGAACATCACAGCGGGCCGTGCCGTCTCAAGGTGGTGGTGGACGGTATCGAGGTTCGCATGGAGTCCACGGACGTTAGTGAACTCCACCTCGAAATGTGAAGTTGTGGGGTTTCCTAGGGCCGCTGTGTAACGTTTATTTCTTTTTTGTTGCACTGCCATTATAGATTTTGAAGAAGAAGCGTGAAGACAGTGCGACATTTGGTGCAGCAGTAAGTGACAAAGCGCAGGGGCTAGCTTTGTCTAGAACCGTGTGGTTAGGTCGGAGCCGACTCGCCGGACGGAAGGGCTCCCAAACCCCCCTGAAGCAAGGCCGCCGCTACCCCACACCGGTTACCACCCGGAGCGGCGATCCCACATCAGGATTATGCGCAACATGTGGGGCAGCCTCCTGGGGTGGTTGGCCCCAGGCGGGCCCCATGACTGTGTTGCGGGCGGCCGCGGCAACGCCGTTGCTAAAGGTCTCCCTGGCCGGCGAATCGACCCACACCACCCACACTAGACTCCGTTTCGCCCCCACTGGTCCCATGCCTGCTGCACCATACATCGCCCCTGGCCCGGCGGTGCAGCTGCTGACCCCTAACGCAACCCAGCCTGGGCTGGGTTACTTGGGGGGCTTTAGCACAGCTGCACGGTGGTACCCCCCTGGACCAACACTGTTGTACCACCTGGTACCCACGTAGGGGCCGAAGCCACTCCATAGGTACCGTAAATTAACGAGCCTCGTCCGTTTATCAGCAGGTGCGCCACTAGCAGGTGAGGTCGCTGGGGCCCTATAGATGTTGGTAGAGCCCCTTTGCACCCAATGTTGGTAGAGCCCCTTTGCACCCAAACAAAATTTTAATATGTTTCTCATAGCTTACATGTCTTACCTGCCTAATTAGCTTCTGGAAGTTATTATGATGACTATTAAAATTTCTAACTAAATGCTAAACATATGGTTCTTCATAATCATTGAACTAGTGATGAATTGCCAAATTTTTATTGTTTTATGGGAATTTACACAAGCATGGTGTAAACATGCATAAAGTATGGTCATTTTATATATTTTTTTAAGCTTCTTATGCTTGCATTAAATAAAATAAAGAAGTTTATATGTAAACAACTAAAGCCAAACAGCCAGGCAAAGATACCTTATTGTAAATTACACTGGTTGTAAGTTATAATGGCTGTGGTGTTTGCCTCAAGGCGGAAAATATATCTTGCAAAATTTAATTATTAATTAACCTTTTCTTTCTCCATTTCTTGTAGTAGATAGGTAGCGACAGTAGTATTGTATTCTCTTTGGGTAGCGACATTGAATAAAAACACGTCAAAAATTTACACAACAACCGACTTCAAATTACCGGAATGGGACCAAATAATTGCCAGGATTCACACTTCATAGCCATTTTCACCTTTTTTTACAAATTTTTATTTGTTGATTTAAGTAGGTACCTACTTGATTTTCGAAGACATTGGCAATTTTATTTTATTTAATTTCTATTCATAGTAACAAACTTAAATAGTAGGTAAAGAAGCTGGAAATTTGGACATATAATTAGGAACGATTTCTTAAACTGCTCTAAAATCGTTATTGAACGGAGCTCAATCTTAGGCGAAAAGTGTAAATCGTTTGTGTGCCAGCTCCTCCGAAACGGCTCGACCGATTTTGACTAAATTTGGCATGCTGGTCTACATCATACCCGGGAGTGCATATCTCTGAAATCATAAAAATAGAGCTGACCACGGAGGAATAATCACCAAAAATGTCCTGGACATCACCAAAAAACCAGATGATTAAATGGTTGCCATGGAAACACGTGCGTCAACAATGAAAATAGATTTTTTTTTCATTCGATTAATTAATTTAAGTGTTTGATTCCGATTCTGATATGTAATAAAAACTTTTGCTCCGCTCAACATTTGCAATTAGCAGCATGCATTGCATACCTAGTTGAGCGGAGCGAAGCGTATCGTATCTTAGACGACAAGTGTAAATCGTTTGTGTGCCATCTCCTTCGAAACGGCTCGACCGATTTTGACCAAATTTGGTATGCTGGTCGACATCATACCCGGCAGTGCATATGTCTGAAATCATGAAAATAGAGCATAAAAAAATTAAGGAAATTTGCTCCCGCTCAACATTTGCAATTAGTAGCATGCATTGCATATCTAGTTGAGCGGAGCGAAGCGAAGCTCTATCTTAGACGACAAGTGTAAATCGTTTGTGTGCCAACTCCTCCGAAACGTCTCGACCGATTTTGACTAAATTTGGCATGCTGGTCGACATCATACCCGGGAGTGCATATCTCTGAAATCATGAAAATAGAGCTGACCACGGAGGAATAATCACCGAAAATGTCCTGGATATCACCGAAAAAACACTAAAAACAGATGATTAAATGGTTGCCATAGAAACACGTGCGTCAACAATGAAAATAGATTTTTTTTTCATTCGATTAATTAATTTAAGTTTTCGATTCTGATTCTGATATGTAATAAAAACTTTTGCTCCGCTCAACATTTGCAATTAGCAGCATGCATTGCATACCTAGTTTAACTCATTGGAAACTAAAATCAATAGGTAGTAGCACAGATATAAGAATACTATAGTAGTAGCACAGATATAAGAATACTATACTAGTACAGATGAATTATCTAATAGAAGTAATTGGCGACGTTTTAAAGGCGTCTTTAGGGCTAGCTAAACTATTTACTATAAACTCCTAATAGATGGCAGTGCAATGTGTGCGAAAAATACGTAATAGATGGCGGTATGTTATGTGTGCGAAAAATACATAATAGATGGCAGTATTTTACGTTATAATCCCCCATGAATGAACAGTTTCTATTGTCCCGATTATTTCCTAATAGATGGCAGTATTTTAACTTCATATCAGAGTTCATTGGAGAGGAGATTATTATTAGTTATTATTACCCACATTTGGACTTTTCATTTGTCTTGATAAAACAAAATGGTAATAAGTACCTACTTACATAATAGAAGGTGGAGGGGACTCAATAATTTTATGATAAACCCATCGTGTCTGAGCTTGTTGATTTTCTTATTTAAACATATAAGTAGGTACTTACCTATAAATATGTTGTAAGTAGGTAGGTATACTACGGTTGTGTATTCCCGTATCAGTATTAGCTTAGCATAATAATATCATCATCATTCATTAAAATCTTATTTAATAACTAGCTGTTGCCCGCAGCTCCGCCTGCGTGTTATGGCTTTCTTGATCACCAGTTACTGATTTATTGTATACTAGCTGTTGCCCGCAGCTCCGCCTGCGTGTTAAAGCTTTCTTGATCATCAGTTACTGATTTATTATGTATAGCTGTTGAGCGATATTGTATCTTAAGATAAAATAATATTGAGCGAAGCTCAATCTTAGGCGACTCATGTATTTCGTATCTCCGCATACTCCTCCTAAACACCTGAACCGATCTCCTTCAGACTTACCACAGTGATAACGTGTGGCGTGATGGTGGTTTAGAACATAAAAATTGAAAATCGGACATAACAAAAAAAATCTCATAAATCGTTGTCGTTCGAAAATTTGAACCGCAAAATTAAGTTTGTTTTTTATTGTATATACTTTTCCGGGATAATAAGTACCCAGCGTGGTGCCCAGGATATTAAAGAATAATTATACCAAGTTTCATCATAATTGAACCGGTAGCTTTTGCGTGATGCCTGAACAAACAGACAGACAGACAAAAATTGTTATCAATCACATTTTTGGGTTCGATGTCGGTCTAGTAACACCCCCTGCCATTAATTTTTTTTATATTTTCAATGGACAGAATTTTCACTTCTACAGATTTATTCATCATCATCATCTACCTGCCCTTATCCCAATTATTTGGGGACGGCGCAACAAGTCTTTCTCCTCCACACACCTCTGTCAGAAGTCATCTCTTCATTCACTCCTCTCCTTGTCATATCCTCTTTCACACATTCCATCCATCTTTTCTTTGGCCTACCTCTACTTCTTAAAGCCTACACAGTCATACTTTGCACCTTTCTAACGACATTGCTTTCCTCTCTTCTCATAACATGTCCATACCATGACAGCCGCTCGCTTCTCAATTTTTCATTCACTGGTGCAACTTTCAAACTTCCTCTAATATACTCATTCCTTACCCTATCCATTCTTGTCACACCACACATCCATCTTAACATTCGCATTTCCGCTGCATGCAATTGTCTTTCATCCGTCGCTTTTACGGCCAAACATGAAAGTCCATACAGGACGGCAGGTCTGACGACAGTCTTGTAAATTTTCCCCTTAAGTTTCGGAGGAAATTGGGGGTCGCATATAGTGGCTTTGACCTGCCGCCATTTCATCCAACCTGCGTCAATTCTGTGCTTCACTGTACGATCGATTTCCCCATCATCCTGGATAAGAGAGCCGAGGTACCGGAAACTGGAGCAAACTGGTATTGGTGTGCCGTCTAACACCATGGGTGTAGGACTGGAGAGACCGCCGAAATCAGAGAACATGTACTCAGTTTTGGTTCTACTGATTTTCAAGGCTACAGTCTCCAGTTTACATTGCCATTTTTCCAATCTACTCTGTACCTCAGGCCCGTCTTCACCGACGAGTTCAATGTCATCGGCAAATAGCATACACCAGGGGGTCTCTTCCTGTATCTCCGATGTCAAAGCATCCATTATTAACAGGAAGAGATATGGGCTTAGCGCCGAGCCCTGATGCAAGCCTACCGCGACACTGAACTCTTCGGTGTTGCCAGCAGCGGTTCGTACGTAGGTTTTCGATCGACAATACATCGCACAGATTAACTCTATATACTTCCCAGGCACACCTTTCTCTTTCAAGGCCCACCACAAAACCGTTCTGGGTACCTGATCGTATGCCTTCTCGAGATCTACAAACATCATATGCAAGTTTTTATGTGCACGCCTATATTTTTCACACAGCTGGCGGAGTGCAAATATGGCGTCTGTAGTCCCGCGACCAGGCATAAACCCGAACTGGTTTTGGGTAATCTCGCTTTCCTCTTGCACTCGTTTCTCTATCACTTTCTCCCAAATTTTCATACTGTGTGACATGAGCTTAATTCCTCGATAGTTGCCGCAGTCTTGCACATCACCCTTATTTTTAAAAATGGGCATTAGAGAACTATTGCACCATTCACCGGGGATCGTCACTTCATACAACAACTTATTGAAGAATAATGTCAGCCACGCATATCCATCTTCTTCCAATATCTTCCACGCTTCCACTGGAATACCGTCGGGCCCTACGGCTTTCCCATTCTTCATATTTCGTACCGCTTTTCTTATTTCATTTCTATCAATCTCCTTCACTAAACCTACATTCACACTCTTCTAAATTTCCACTCCATGCATTCTCTTCATTCATAAGTTTTTCGAAATACACCTTCCATCGATTTCTTACTTCATCTTCTATTATTAAAATCTTACCCTTTTCATCTTTTATACATCTTACATGTCTTACGTCCTTCGTTCTATCATCTCTGTCTTTCGCTAAGCGGTAGATTTCTTTTTGGCCCTTAGTTCCATCAAGAGCATTGTATAGTTGCTCTTGGGCCTGAGATTTAGCTATTGCTACCGCTTTTTTCGCCTTTTGCTCCATTCCTTATACTTCTCCTTTTTTTCTTCTTTTTCACTTTCATTCCCTTTTTCTTTTTGCCATTCCTTAAAAGCGTTCTTTTTTTCTTTAATTACCTTTTGCACTTCTCTGTTCCACCACCATGTATCCTTATCAAGTACACCTTTACCTTTCGTTTCTCCAAACACTTCTTTTGCTACTTTCCTGATACAACTCGCCATTTCATTCCAACATTCATACACTGATTTATCCATCATATCTCTCATTTCTATAATTTTATTCACCACTCGTTCTTTAAACTTACTTGCATATTCTTTCTTCTCTATCAACCACCACATAATTCGAGGAGGGGGGCGTTTTTTGCCTTTTTGTGAGATTACTTTGGTCTTTAAGTCCATTATTAATAGCTTATGTTGCTTCACTACCCCTTCTCCTGGCAGCACCTTGCAGTCCTTGACACAGACCAACCTACTCCCCCGGATTAGGAAATAGTCAATCTGTGTCAAATGAACACCACTTTTATAGGTGATTAGGTGTGAGTCCTGTTTACGAAACCACGTGTTCACTATGGCCAGGTTAAGGGAGGAAGCAACCTGCAGTAGTGTTTCACCGTCACTGTTACGGGTTCCGTATCCCCATCCTCCATGCACTCTTGCATAATCCTCATTTACTCTTCCTACATGTCCATTAAAATCTCCTCCTATACATATTTCTTCACTTTCTGGTATACTAATCATGACTTTATCAAATTCCTCCCAAAAATTTTCTTTCTCTCTGTCATCACACCCGCTCTGTGGTACATACACGCTGATCACATTTAGCACCATACTCTCCCATACTACTTTCACAACTATTATCCCGTCGTTTACTCTTTTCACATCCGTCACGCATTCTTTCAAGTTACCATCCAGTACTACACCAACTCCATTCCTTTTTCCATCACTCCCAATGTAATATAACTTATATCCTTCACCAATCTCTCTAGCACTTGCACCCTTCCACTTAGTCTCCTGCAAACATGCCACATTTATTCTTCTTCTCTTAAACACATCGGCCAACTCTCTTCCTTTCCCAGTCATAGAGCCAACATTCCAACTTGCATACCTCAGTCTTACTTCTCTTTCGCGATGGGCTTGCGTCTTACGTCGCATCCACCCCCTATGCGACAACCCTTGTCCATTTCCCACAGGTACCGGGTGCTGTCCATGCGCGTCGCCTGTGGGGTACGCCATAGCCCTATTTCGCTCTCTATTATTGCTCCTCATGTTGCAAAAATGGTTTTGGCAATGGTTTTTTTTACAACCGGCCGCCTGCCTGACGTCAACCCTCCTTGGGAATGCTATTGTGGACGGTTTGTCCCCCGCCTGATGGGTGCCCTGCAGTGCTGGTTATTGTGCACCGGGCCATCTCCCTCAGTCGACTTCTACGACACCCCGGGTTGTGTAAGGGCTGGACCATTCTAAGTTTTTCCTTCGCTCCCAGGCCAGCTTCTACAGATTTATTATAAGTATAGATATAGATATAGATATAGACAGCTGTTGAGCGATTTTGTATCTTAAAATAAAATATTATAGTCTCTTAGCCATGTGCAGCACCCCTAAGTGAACTCCACTGCGGGTGACGTAACCTACGACAAACTTATTATTTGCGGTTGGTTCAGGAATCGGGTCTAGGGATCGAACCGCAAAATTAAGTTTGTTTTTTATTGTATATACTTTTCCGGGATAATAAGTACCCAGCGTGGTGCCCAGGATATTAAAGAATAATTATACCAAGTTTCATCGTAATCGAACCGGTAGTTTTTGCGTGATACCTGAACAAACAGACAGACAGACAAAAATTGTTATCAATCACATTTTTGGGTTCGGTGTCGGTCTAGTAACACCCCCTGCCATTTATTTTTTTGATATTGTCAATGTACAGAATTTTCACTTCTACAGATTTATTATAAGTATATAGAAGATAGGTGCAGTATTTTTTTTTTTTTTTTTCTTCTTTAGTTCCGCGGCCCTAGGCCACTGCCGCTCTAACGTTCGTTGCCGGGCGTCTCTGGTTACAAGCAGAACGTATTTCCAGTGGCGCCCGGCGGGAGGTGCTGTATGTGGCGAAAACTGTGCATATAAAATATCTCTGCTCACGCCCTTGGAAAAACAAAGAACGTCAAAAATTTATTCAACAACTCGACCGACTTCAAATTATCGAAATGGTACCAAATTATTGTCAGAATGGGACTAAATTGAAATAGGACCACTTGGGAATTAGACTCTTTCAATTAAAAAAAATATTCTTTAAACTTTCGCGTTTTGTACACATTATAAACTTAAGACTAACGGGCCTTTACGCGATTATTGAGATATATACATACCCATAGCCGTGGTCAACAGTCCATCCGTGACCACGGCTCTTGTAACAGGGCCGAAACGTCGGGTAATAAAGTGGTATGTATATATCTCAATAATCGCGTAAAAGACCCGTTAGTCTTAAGTTAATAAAAAAAATTATTTTCTAAATCCGTTCTCCCAGTCAAGAGATATGAGGTAACAAACACCTTAACTCCTCCTTTTTTAGAAGTCGGTTGAAAATAGGCTACCTCTATATAATCTATATACAGGACGAATTCTTCAAATGAGCTTGGATGGCCAATTCCGGAACATCATTAGATTTTTTAAAAACTATAATCCTAGCTGGGAATCGAACCCATTGATTTAGAAAAAAAATCACACCTTTTATTATTACACCATACGATAGTGTTGCTGTTAAGGATCAAATTCTGGGAAGTAATGATATACGGCAAATTTAGGGAAAACTTAAAATTCATATTTCTTGTCTGTCTCTTAGTCTCTTATCACACTGGGCAGAGGTGCGCGCGCTACCACCGCCTCCGCTCAGTGTGATAAGAGACAGACATGTACCTACTTGCCAGCTTGTTTCTTACAGTGTATTAAACGCGAGATTACGGTACTACTTACTAATTCCATACATACGCGAGATACAACATTATGTTCTACTTTCAAATTTTACCTGCCCACGAGCATCATTTAGAAGACGAAATAGTCAGTTCTGTGATTACGAACAAAATTGATTTTTATGAAAATTCTAAGTTTTCCTTAAATTTGTGTTCCATTCCCAGCTAGGATTATTGGTTTTTAAAAAATCTAATGATGTGGTTTTAAGTTTCATCAAAATCGGGGTCGTGACTCCTTTGAGCATTTTACGCTATTCCTTATAGTTCCGGATTTGGCCATCCAAGCCCACTTGAAAAATTCATCCTGTATACTTATAACTAGTTAGGTATGCAATGCATGCTACTAATTGCAAATGTTGAGCGGGGCAAATTTTCTTAATTTTTTTTATGCTCTATTTTCATGATTTCAGAGATATGCACTCCCGTACATTGAAAATATCAAAAAAATAAATGGCAGGGGGTGTTACTAGACCGAGACCGAACCCAAAAATGTGATAAAAAAATTTTTTGTCTGTCTGTCTGTTTGTTCAGGAATCACGCAAAAACTTCCGGTTCGATTACGATGAAACTTGGTAAAATTATTCTTTAATATCCTGGGCACCACGCTGGGTACTTATTATCCCGGAAAAGTATATACAATAAAAAACAAACTTAATTTTGCGGTTCGATCCCTAGACCCGATTACTGTAATAAGTTTGTCGTAGGTTACGTCACCCGCAGTGGAATTCACTTAGGGGCGCTGCACACTGCTAAGATACTTCTAGGTATTCAATGCAAAAAAAAAAAAAAAAAAAAAAAAAAAAAAAAAAAAAAAAAAAAAAAAAAAAAAAAGGTGCATGCATGTCACTGGATAGATGCAAACGTCAAAGATGATCCGGGTTCAAATCCTAGGAAAGTATTTTTTTGTATTTGTTCACAAATTCTTTATTTTCTCAAGTGACTTCTAAAAAGGAGGAGGTTCTCAATTTGACTGTTTTTTTTGGCAAGTATGTAAGTATTTCATTATTGTATTTTGAGCGGAGTTTACGAAGCTCTTTCTTAGACGACTCGTGTATTTCGTTCGTGTTTGAACTCCTCCTAAACGACTGAACCGATCTTTTTGAAATTTGGCACGGTCATAGTGACCATCACCGTGAGTGCATATATCTGGATTCATAAAGATCGGTCCCGTCGTTTAGGAGTTCGACCCGGATCGACAAACTGAGCTCAATTATTGCAACAGCAGAATGTATTGCATACCTAGTATATTAAGTTGCTTCAAAATAAATATAAATAGGTACCAATAGGTGAAAATGTGTATCTATATTATTATAATATCCTTATTCAATATTAATATCAGCGACATCTATCTGTGCTTTAGCAAGTGTTATTGATGAAAAATAAACGCCATCCAAATTTATAGCAGTACCTATTCTAGCCGACACGTATACAGTGGCGCTGTGCTGACATTTTATTAAAAAAGGTTAAATTAGAGTTTTAAAGACCCGAAAACTACTTATCTAATCGTAGAAAAACTTTTTAAATATATATATATTTACCTAGACTGGAATTCCTGACTAAAACGAAAGATATTGACTTAAATATTATGAACCATTGCCCGTAATGCCACCTAGTTTAAAATAATTCAACTAACACGACAGGCCCGATAATTATGTTCTTGATAGACTACCAATGGTAGTAGCTAGTAGTCTGTCCATAGATTTTAATAACTAGTTCAAGTCAATGACTAGTTCAAACTAGTTATCAACAATGAGGCAACGACTATAGAATTTTTTGACAATTCGCATGACATTTTTAACATTCCATTGTTCTAAAAAAATTATCCTCCAAATCTTTCTCCGTCAGGCTCTTTACTTTACGCGCGTGATCGCGTTCACGGTGGAGCGTCCCCGACGGTAACCGAACTGGTAATCGGCCAGGTCTTACACACTTCGCCGAGCAAACAATCGGCCCGTATCCGGACGGTGAGTCCACCCGCCGCCCCGCTTTCCGGATTAGTTTCCCCGTCTTCCACAATTTGGGGAACTGGCCCCTTTGAAGGCATACGCTTTTTTTTAAATTCCGCCTGACCATTGCTGAGGGAGTCTCTGGTATACACCAGAAGGTATTTCCAGTAGCGCCCGGGGAAACATGCGCTGTCGTTGTCAAGGTGTCATAAATTGCGACACTGTCGATTTAATTCTTTTTTGGGTTTAGAAAAGTGCTATTTTGGGTTTTATAAGGTTTGTTCGTTGACTCCGCCCAGGACTGTAATTGGCTGTGCCCTAGCGGCTGGCACGTAAGATTTTATTGCCTTTCACCAACATTTCATCGCAAGGCAATTTCAATTTTTTTCAAAATTACAATAATTACATACCCATAGCTGATAGCTGCTACTTTTTATTAAATTCATTTGGCCATTTTAGACATAAACCATTATAAATGTGCCCGGTGACGGCAATAGGTAGGCTTGCCCCCTATTACGTGGGACTAAAAACACTGGCAAATTGTGGGTGTGTAATGCACCTCTGCCTACCCCTTCGGGGATAAAGGCGTGATATATGTGTGTGTGTGTTCGTTGACCAATCTAACACAGAAACTGATTGCGGTTTAAGAATTTTTTTTTGATGTTTTGTAGACAGAGAACATAATTCGAACGTTAGGGTTGTCAGGAAAGTACCAGCATAATTTGACCAATAATTATGACGTTAATGCCTCAATATCAACACTATGGTCAATGCCGTGTCACAAACAAAAGACAACCCTTACTGACTTACAATTTCAAGTTGTCGCTGACGTCACGTATTTTTTGCGATTGTTAGGAGAGTGACATAGGCCTGGTAGGTACAGGCACTGGTAATCTATCAGGAACTAATTTTTCGGGCCTGTCGTGTTAGTTGAATTGTTTTAAACTAGGTGGCGTTACGGGTAATGGTTCATAATATTTAAACAATATATTTCGTTTTAGTCAGGAATTCCATTCTAGGAAAATATATCTGTATTTTAAAAGTTTTTCTACCGTTAAATAAGTAGGTTTCGGGTCTTTAAAACTCCAATTTAAGTTTTTTTAGTAAAATGTCAGCACAGCGCCATGGTACACGTGTCGGCTAGAATAAGTACTGCTATAATTGTGGCTGGCGTTTGTTTTTCATCAATAACTCTTGCTAAAGCACAGATAGATGTCGCTGATATTAATATCAAATAAGCCCTCTGGTTACGTCATTTTTGCAAAATAGGATAATATTATTATAATATAGATATACATTTTCACCTATTGATACCTATTTATATTTATTTTGAAGCAAATTAATATAAAAACAATAATGAAATACCTACATACTTGTCTTCAATAAAAAAAATAACAAGTATAAACTGGCCAAAAAAAAAACAAAAGAATATACAGTCAATTTTGGAACCTCCTCATTTTTAGAAGTCAGTTGAGAATATAAAGAATTTGCGAACAAAACAAAAACTAATTTCCTAGGATTTGAACCCGGATCATCTTTGATATTTGCAGTATGTTAAATATTATATCCAGTGTCATGCACCTACGCTATTTATGGAATTTAATCTAATGGTGAAATACTGTAATACAACACAAACGGAGAAATGATTCGGTAAAAATATAAAATTTTATGGTGAATGTTTCTTGTAGTTAGCCCTAAAAAGGCCTCTTTCATCGCTCCAGTGTGACTGCCAATTTCAATTCGATAATGTCACTTTAACTAACTGCACAAATATAACTCTGTATCTAGCTATTTTTTTTTTTTAATTTATATTGAGTTTGCCAAATTGACGCTGCCCGCCTGGTGGTAAGTCGTGACGACGTCAAGCGATTGTAGGCCACTCTCACAGCACCCAATACTATAGAGAGTGGCCCTCAACTTGACGACCTACTGATGTGCCTCTTCACGCTCCGCTTAAAGAACCCAGGATTATATGCGGGAGGAAACACGTGCACAGGCAGGGCGTTCCAGGCCACTATCGTTCGGCAGAGAAACGAACGTTTAAAACGCTCGGTTCTCGCAAACATGCTGTCCACTGTGTGGGAGTGGCATCTCTGCCCTGCACGCGTTGTTCGGGATCGGAAGGAAGAGGGTGGGATCAGATTGAAGAGCTCTTCAGAACACTCACCGTGGTAAACACGGTACCAAGGAAGCTATTGTTCGGCGCTGAGCTAGCGGCTCAAGGCTTCCCGTTACATCCGGACAATCTATAATACGGACAGCCCGTCGCTGCATAGCGTCGAGAGCATCCAGCAGATACTTCGCGGAGCCGTCCCAGAGGTGAGAGCAGTATTCAACGCAGGGTCTAATCTGCGTCTTGTACAGCAGACACCTCTGGTCCGGTGTAAAGAATCTCTTTACCTTATTCAGTATTCCTAGTTTCCGCGAAGCTAGCCCTATACATCTTTCGATGTAGTTTTTATTATTGAGCTCTCGACGAACGTCTATGCCAAGGATGTCAAGGTTGTCCTTCATTGGTAATAATGCATTCTGAAGAGAGGGTAGGGGAAGGAAAGGGGATTTCTTCGCTGTAAATGCACACGCCTGTGTTTTGCGGGCATTGAACTTGAC